>OU343138.1:19217500-19219349 GCA_910594945.2 Amphipyra berbera
AGGTTAGGTTAGGTTAGGTTAGGTTAGGTTAGGTTAGGTTAGGTTAGGTTAGGTTAGGTTAGGTTAGGTTAGGTTAGGTTAGGTTAGGTTAGGTTAGGTTAGGTTAGGTTAGGTTAGGTTAGGTTAGGTTAGGTTAGGTTAGGTTAGGTTAGGTTAGGTTAGGTTAGGTTAGGTTAGGTTAGGTTAGGTTAGGTTAGGTTAGGTTAGGTTAGGTTAGGTTAGGTTAGGTTAGGTTAGGTTAGGTTAGGTTAGGTTAGGTTAGGTTAGGTTAGGTTAGGTTAGGTTAGGTTAGGTTAGGTTAGGTTAGGTTAGGTTAGGTTAGGTTAGGTTAGGTTAGGTTAGGTTAGGTTAGGTTAGGTTAGGTTAGGTTAGGTTAGGTTAGGTTAGGTTAGGTTAGGTTAGGTTAGGTTAGGTTAGGTTAGGTTAGGTTAGGTTAGGTTAGGTTAGGTTAGGTTAGGTTAGGTTAGGTTAGGTTAGGTTAGGTTAGGTTAGGTTAGGTTAGGTTAGGTTAGGTTAGGTTAGGTTAGGTTAGGTTAGGTTAGGTTAGGTTAGGTTAGGTTAGGTTAGGTTAGGTTAGGTTAGGTTAGGTTAGGTTAGGTTAGGTTAGGTTAGGTTAGGTTAGGTTAGGTCTAGGTTAGGTTAGGTTAGGTTAGGTTAGGTTAGGTTAGGTTAGGTTAGGTTAGGTTAGGTTAGGTTAGGTTAGGTTAGGTTAGGTTAGGTTAGGTTAGGTTAGGTTAGGTTAGGTTAGGTTAGGTTAGGTTAGGTTAGGTTAGGTTAGGTTAGGTTAGGTTAGGTTAGGTTAGGTTAGGTTAGGTTAGGTTAGGTTAGGTTAGGTTAGGTTAGGTTAGGTTAGGTTAGGTTAGGTTAGGTTAGGTTAGGTTAGGTTAGGTTAGGTTAGGTTAGGTTAGGTTAGGTTAGGTTAGGTTAGGTTAGGTTAGGTTAGGTTAGGTTAGGTTAGGTTAGGTTAGGTTAGGTTAGGTTAGGTTAGGTTAGGTTAGGTTAGGTTAGGTTAGGTTAGGTTAGGTTAGGTTAGGTTAGGTTAGGTTAGGTTAGGTTAGGTTAGGTTAGGTTAGGTTAGGTTAGGTTAGGTTAGGTTAGGTTAGGTTAGGTTAGGTTAGGTTAGGTTAGGTTAGGTTAGGTTAGGTTAGGTTAGGTTAGGTTAGGTTAGGTTAGGTTAGGTTAGGTTAGGTTAGGTTAGGTTAGGTTAGGTTAGGTTAGGTTAGGTTAGGTTAGGTTAGGTTAGGTTAGGTTAGGTTAGGTTAGGTTAGGTTAGGTTAGGTTAGGTTAGGTTAGGTTAGGTTAGGTTAGGTTAGGTTAGGTTAGGTTAGGTTAGGTTAGGTTAGGTTAGGTTAGGTTAGGTTAGGTTAGGTTAGGTTAGGTTAGGTTAGGTTAGGTTAGGTTAGGTTAGGTTAGGTTAGGTTAGGTTAGGTTAGGTTAGGTTAGGTTAGGTTAGGTTAGGTTAGGTTAGGTTAGGTTAGGTTAGGTTAGGTTAGGTTAGGTTAGGTTAGGTTAGGTTAGGTTAGGTTAGGTTAGGTTAGGTTAGGTTAGGTTAGGTTAGGTTAGGTTAGGTTAGGTTAGGTTAGGTTAGGTTAGGTTAGGTTAGGTTAGGTTAGGTTAGGTTAGGTTAGGTTAGGTTAGGTTAGGTTAGGTTAGGTTAGGTTAGGTTAGGTTAGGTTAGGTTAGGTTAGGTTAGGTTAGGTTAGGTTAGGTTAGGTTAGGTTAGGTTAGGTTAGGTTAGGTTAGGTTAGGTTAGGTTAGGTTAGGTTAGGTTAGGTTAGGTTAGGTTAGGTTAGGTTAGGTTAGGTTAGGTTAGGTTAGGTTAGGTTAGGTTAGGTTAGGTTAGGTTAGG